>QNQO01006592.1:0-45459 GCA_003290165.1 Berberis thunbergii
GCGTCAATCGAATATGATTACGACCTTGTTCAACTTTTTGAGATTATTTGCATTCTTCTCATTGAACTTTTTCACCATTACGATACCAATCTCGAGTTGGGCATCGAATGAATTCTTCCATAAGATTGCTTTAGGAAATATGCAAGACAACCAAGTTGATATTATCAGAGGCAATGGTGGTTTGAGTAGCATATGACGCAAGACACGGTGACTACTCTATGCAAGGTGTGCCATGAAACATACTGGTATGTCGTGAAACTGTGATGGTGGGTAAAGATATGGAAAACAGGTAGAGCTTTGGTTCCAATAACAAACAAAAACACACTGGTAACGGTTTGCTACGGGCTGTAACATATCGGGTTTCATAAACCAATTTTCCTTGTCTATTCGCATCTGGCCTTCTGGAATTAGCAAAACACCCTTGACAACCTTCACCCCTGACTCATGCCACATTCCATCCCACAACTCTTCATTACTTTCAAGCTCCATTAGTAGGTTTTTGTACCTGTATCCAACCACTTTTGATGTCGTAATGTTAAATTTGGCAATGCATTAAAACCACAATTTTCATCACCTAGAACGTTATCAATATAATCTCGTATCCAAAACGGAATTTGGCTCATCAATCTAGTAGTGCGATTTTTGGCTTTTTCTTTTTGTTAGAAAACTTCTTAGTTTTTCCTTTTAGTTCTTCTTGAGTCATGGTGTATTCGTGCCCCGATGGGTCCCTTTTTGTCGACTTCTCGTTCTTAGACAACTTCTTCTTTTTAGGTCTCCCCTTGTCAGCCACAAGTGCTAATGGTTCAATTCATTATAGTTGAACCCGGACAACTCAACTCTAGAAGCATCCTCTTCAACACCAACTTATGATCAGAAGTTGAATCATTAAACCTATGCATAAGGGCGTGGACCACTGGGTCTATAATCACATCCCCACATTCACGAATAGGTGTTGTGCCAAGTTGAAGCCAATACTTGTCTATGGTGCTTAATGGAAGTTGTCCAGTCGGAGTTAGATACCCTATAATTTCATGAGCACAAGGTAATCCATGAGTGGTTCGAAGCACACATTTACACTTGACAGGGTCATTGCCCACATTTTCACACCTCCCAATTTCTAATCAAATCAAATCAAGAGCTTTGTACACCATCGACCCCATGAAGTTTGCCAAATAATTTGGACACATGCTCATTCTTCACCTTCATCAGACTTTGTTGAAATGACGATTTTTATCTATACCAGTTGGATTTGAATCATATCATGCATCTTTGTCCATACATTCAGGAATGTACCTTGTAAATTTTCCAACAAGTTCTTCAACTTTGAGTGTGCACCTTCAATGCGACCAATTGTCTGTTGGCCAAAATGCATAAATGTATCGATCCATGCGCTGAAAAATTACTTCTTTTGCGGATACCAAACCGTCCTTACATATTCCAAACACTTCGGGTGTGATGCCCATCTTTTATCAAAGTCAACTGTGGCCTTATTTTATTTTTCCTATGTACTTGATCTACACAAATCTGAAAAAGAATCTATAAACTTGTACCACCCGTCATTATCCTCAAAGTATTTTTTGCAATTCTTCTCAACATTTGTGTTTATGAGCCATGTGCACAATAATCTCATTGTCTTTGAAAAAACTCGTTCAATTGCCTTAATCAAATCCAATCCTCTATTAGTGACAAACACGCTTAACAAGTCATCTGACTTGAAAATTCCTACAAAATTTTCCAATGCCCAATGTATAACTCTTCATTCTCAGAACACATGAAACAAAATGCAATATTGAAGGTCTTTTCGGTCAATGTCACACAACAATCTCAAACAATGACATCCTATAGCGATTCGTTTTATATGTGCAATCCATAAACATCACTTGTGGAAAACAATTTGTAAATTTAATTGATTCATGATGCACCCAAAAAATGTTGGTGACTCTATTCCCCTTATCAACAATATTCCACTCTATGTAATTGTGTTCCCTCACAAGTGCAAAGTATGTTGTTAAGTCGTTCTGCCTTTTTGTTGGACTATCTTTATCCGACAAATTACATTGTGAATATTCTTCAAATTTGAAATATTATTCGAATACATTTTTTTCAACTGAGACAAGATGTGGCAAGGGTTCACACTCGATTTCACCATATTCTACATATATATCATCTCATTTTCATTCAATTTACCAGCAAACAAATGACCAATAAGTGATTTTGCTCGAGGATGACTGTGGGTCCACATATCACTTGCAACATCCAATGGTCATTCTCTAGTGGGATCCATCTCAACTGAAATGTGTAGCCATACTTTTTTGTATTGCTTGATCGAACATAATTCTTTAATATTTTGTTAGGCTTCACTCCCTTTTCCACAGCCAAAATGGATCATGTCATTCCGTCTGTGATTAGCAGGTTCCGATTTAGTGATAATAACAACTAAGTTATTATCTTTACCGATGCCTTGGACCTACGCTATCAACGCAGACCTTGATGAAAATACCTAAAAAAATATAAAACTTGTTAATAACAACATATTTATAACAATATCGCATGAAAACTAGTTAAAATGAAAACACACAAACTATCTTACCTCGTCCGTAACAAATAAGTGACCATCATCGAGTACCACTTTCATTGATATTTTTTTACTGTTAATGTCACCACTTCCATCATCGAGTAACTTGTCATCAATATTACCATCATCATTCTGCATAATGATTAAAATTAGGTTCATATTTTAAATTAAAATTTTAATTTACTTAACAATGAAATGACCGTTTCCTCTACATGGTTCATCTCTGGGTTCTTAACATCATTTATAGGCATACCCATATTTATTACATCCATGAGAAATGCCTACGCACCAATGCATTAAAAAATAATCAAACAATTCTTGTAAAAAAATATGATGCAAATTGACAGTGTTACCTCAATTGGAATGAGTTGTTCTTGCTCTTTAAATTAATCATCTTCTCCACACTCATGTTCACCCTTAAAATCTTCAATTCTAACATCATGAAGTTCACTAAACCCATTCATTTTCATCTAATAAAATCAATCTAAGTTCCTCCAAAGGGAATGTAATGGAATGCGATAAAGAAATAGGGGAATGCAACAGAGAACGAGGACGAGGAGATCGAGGGGGTTTTACGACTACCCTTTGCGATTTTGGGGTTTTTGTGAGGATGGAGATATAAGGGAGATAATGAGGACGAGAATGAGGAAGCTGCGAGGAAGAAGAGTTTGCTCGCCGAGCTTTGGACAATACGCAGTAAGGAGAGCGAGGAAATCGATGGGTTTTTGCGATTTTGGGGGTTTAGGTTTTCCAAATTATTTGGTGGTGTGGGTAAGTAAGAAAAAAATTGAATGGTGGAGTGAGACAATACTTGTGGTGGTGTGGAGTAGTCGTTGTCGTGTCAATATCTCATATGGAGATTGCAAATTTGAAATTTAAAGTAGGTGTAGAACATGAAAAACAACATACTGCTTAAACAAATTCAAAAATAGATTAAGCAAAAATGAGTACACCATTATATGTTCTAGTCTTCTTACAGAGTGCAAGTACAAACCACATCCCCTAAACACATGCCCAAGTATACGCACATTTCATGTGTTCTAAGACATGTTGAAGTAATCTTCATCCTAATTCTATCTTGCAAATCAGAGGTTTTACTATTCATAAGGATTTGGAAATAAAAGAGGATTATGATTAATAGTTGAGGATTTTCTATAATGATATGTTTATAAATATAAAATATGTAGAAGGGCAAAAGAAAAGAAACATATAATTTAAAATGAGTGGAATGTACATGTGGCGGAGAGAGAGAAATTTGTATTTTTTTTTCTCAAAATGAAAATTATCTTAATTGTCTACTTAGTTGTCAGGTTTTGATAAACTTAATACAATTAAAATAAATTTTTGAAGATTTTTCCAACAAAACAAATATAAAAAACAAACACTTTTTAAAAATATATGCATTTCAAATACACACACACGCCCGCGCGCGCGCACACACATACACACACAATACATTTCACGCTGCGAGTATTTTCAATATTTTTCAAAGGAATGAGAATGACTTCTCAAGACATATTCAAACAAAGAACTCGAATTTCACTTTTAGTGTTTGAAACTTGTTTTTTCGTATGGTATAAATTTTGACCTTAATATCGCGACATATTTTCTATCACACCAACGACATGGGCAATACACTAATCTTCTACATGTCACTTAGAAACAACAAACCATAAGTTTTCAAACATACAATGAATTGAATATCACATAAAAACAATATATTTCGAGTGTAAAAATTAGATGACTAATGATTTGAAATGATTTTTCCATCTAGAAGAAAAATAAATGTTATCAACCACTCGATAGGCACCATATAAGTGAAATTATAATTATATTCAGGGTGAAAGACTCAAACAAGCTAATAGTAACAAATGTTTATCTTTACAACTTTTCATAACGGTGAGGAAATGGGTGAGGGATGGGTGTAACTCCTCGAGATACGCACCATCGCTAATCTCGAGGAGGGTGAGCTCGCTTTTTTCCCTTGCCCATTCCCTCGCTGTAAAGAAGAGCTCTTATCTTTAAACAAACAAAATTGATAATCTTCACCATCACAAACCAGTGCTAGTCATATTGTGTTTGTTTGTCAGGAAAATTTGCAAAAAGTGAAAGAGAGATGCTAGGGCGCACCGGTTTTTTAACTGGTATTTCGCCTGGATAGTGCTAGGCACGTGCACCATCAAGGCATGCCAAGCACGTGCGATTAAGGTGAGCAAAAAAAAAAAAACAAACAAACAACCCAAATCGACAGAGAAGAAGAACACTACAATCCAAATTTCCAGAGAAGAAGAACACTAGATCTACTTGTGTAATCAATCCAATCCATATCAATCCAATCCAATCCAAGAAGAACACTACACAAAGGTATTTTTCTCCATTTCTTTCTCTCCTTTTGATTTTGAAATGCTATCCCTTTCTTTCAACCAAACCGAATCAGTTTGGTGCTTTTCACTTTGATTCAACCAAATCGAATCAATTTCATCTTTAAAATAGATCAATAAAATGTTAAGTTAAAATAGGAAGGAAATGCTATCCCTAGTCAACAAATAGGAACTTCTAGGGTTGTAGAACCACAAATTAATGTTTTTGCAGACTAACTATATTAAAAATGTTTGAGTTGAAATTATAAAAACAACTCATTCTAATCTTCAACCACATTCTAAACAATAGAGATTTTAACAATAAAAATCTATAACCTCATTACCCAAATAAATAATGGGATTTTGCTTCAGTATATATTATTGTTAACTTCAGTATAGTAGTATTAGAGATTTAATGGGGTTTTGCTTGTGTTGAATTTTTCATATTTTCAGGGATGGATACATTAGAAAATAATGAATGTATGGAAAATGAAGAATTTTTAGATGAGATAGAAGAGCCTTGCATAGGGATGGAATTTAACAATATTGACGAGTTTCAGTCGTATTATCATGATTATGGTAATAAAAAAGGATTTCCAGTGAGAGTAAGGTCGACTGAAAAAGATGTGGATGTAAATTCTAGATATGTTATTCTTGCATGTGGTCGGACTGGGACATCAAAAAGCAAAGCAGAAAGTGTTATAAAATTGTGTCCCATGGGTAAATGTGGTTGTAAGGCTAAGATGAGAGGTCGTATACGCCCTGATGGAATAGTGAAAGTGACAACAGTAAGTGATGAGCACAATCATGATTTGAGCCCTAGAAAATCGAGATATTATTCTAAAAATCGAGTTATGAGCCAATATGTGAAGAAGAGACATGAATATAATGATAGGGCGGGCATTAGGCCAAATAAGAGTTTTACTTCGTGTGTGGTTGAAGCTGGTGGGAATGATAATTTGACATTTTTCCAAAAAGATTGTTACAACTATCTGCATAAAATAAGGCAGTTGAGACTTGGTGAGGGGGATGCGTCGGCACTTCATAACTACTTTCAAAAGATGCAAGCTAACAATGCTGAATTTTTCTATTTGATGGATTTGGATGAAACAGGGAGGTTAAGAAATGTATTTTGGGCTGACGCATGGAGTAGAGCAGCTTACAAGGAGTTTGGTGATGCCATTACTTTTGACACTACGTACTTAACTAATAAGTACGAAATGCCATTTGCTCCTTTTGTTGGGGTGAATCATCATGGTCAGTCAATACTTCTTGGATGTGGATTGATCTGTAGTGAGACAGTAGAAGAGTTTGTTTGGCTTTTCAAATCTTGGCTCGTGTGTATGAATGATCGTGCTCTAGATGCTATAATCACTGATCAGGATAGAGCAATGAAGAGAGCCATCGAAATTGTGTTTCCCAACACACGCCATAGATGGTGCCTATGGCATATTAAGAAAAAGTTGCCTGAAAAACTTTCGGGTTGCAATCAATATGAGGCTATAAAGTTTGCAATGCAACGAGTAGTTTATGATTCCCTGTCACATGAAGAGTTTGAAGAATATTGGTATGGGTTCATTGAGAAATTTAACCTTCAAAATAATGATTGGTTGAGTGGATTATACAATGAAAGAATTCGTTGGATACCAACATTTCAGAGGAATACTTTTTGGGCAGGAATGTCTTCAACACAAAGGAGTAAAAGTATGAATGCTTTCTTCGATGGTTATGTAAATTCAAAGACCACTCTAAAGCAATTTGTTGAACAATATGAGAATGCACTACGAAGTAAGGTTCAAAAAGAAGTTGAAGAAGACTTTAAATCCTTTAACCGTTGGCTTCCTTGCATTACTCCGTACGAATTTGAGAAAAATTTCAAGCTGCCTACACCACAAATAAATTTAAGGAGTTTCAAACAGAGATTGCAGGAAGATTATGTTGTGCAGTTAATCATGTCAACGAGTTGGATGACAGTCAAGTTTATTATGTTTCGGAAGACAGGTTGATAGGAAGTGCATACAGATCAATCAATTTTAAGGTTTATTTTAATAATGACGACTTCAATATTCAGTGCAATTGTCAGTTGTTTGAGTTTACGGGGATTTTATGCAAACATATTTTATCGGTATTGTCTCAAAAGAGGATTAATGTTTTACCAGAAAAATTTATTCTTCGAAGGTGGAGGAAAGATGTTAAGAGGTGTCATAAGAAGGTAAAAATTGTATATTCAGATTGGGCAATGAGGCCTGAAAATGAACGGTTTGATGAGATGTGCAGTATCTTTTATGAAATGGCTAACATAGCTTCCGAGGATCAAAAGGAGACAAACAATGTTAAACAGTGGTTACAAATGAAGCTTCGTGAACTAAAGATATCAAAAGGTGATGGTGATGTCAATGTTGAGCCAGAGGGGTTGTTCGAAGTTGGCGCTAAAAGTAGTGCTGAAATTCATAGTCCATTGCATGTTCGTTGCAAAGGACGACGTTCTACTTCGAGGATGCAATCTACAATGGAAAAAGCCTGTAAAAAGAAGAAGAAGAAGAAATAAAGAAATACAAAAGAGAATAATTTGGTAGGTTTACTTGTTTGTTTTGCTTCAATGAATATATTTAGTTTTTTGATTCAAGATAATATATTTTTAATTTCACATGTCATTTGTAGGGTTCTACCCAAGTTGGATTTGAAAGTTCACAATTTATGACACATCTTTCAGCTACGCAGGTTTGTCTGTTAGTACAAAGATTTTTCACTTTTGATTTGCCCCGCTATGATTGTTCACTATGATTAACGTGTTTGTCGTTTTGAAGGGTGAAAGTATGGGGTCATATTATTCACAACCTAGTGGACTTGGTCAGGTTTACTCACTTATATCACAGGTAGATAATTTACATGTTTATTGTCATTTTAACAACCACATAAAGATTGTAAGCCTTAATCATTTATTTTTGCAACGACCAACTTCTAGCAACGACATGGAGTCGTACAGAGATTGTACAGATATTGCAAATGAATTCTCCAACCCTGAAAGAGATCATTCAAACATAGTGTCAGACATATGGAAGCGTTGAGGATCCAGTTCATGCAGTTTCATTGTTGCAAGTCATGAGTTTCATGTAATTTTCAGTGTTTCAGGGTGTAATGTAGGGTTTTCAGGGTGTAATTTCAGTTTTTCAGAGTGTAAACTCGTATAATTTGCTATGTAATTTCCAGTGTTTTTCAGTTTTTCCAGTGTTTACTGTCAGAAATTTTTAGTATCTCAGTGTTTTTATCAGTGTTTATCATTGTTTTTTCAGAAAATTTCCAGTGTTTTTTCAAAAAAAATTTCCACTGTTCATGCAAATCTTCATCTGTCCAGAAACTTTCACAGAAAATTTCCAGTGTTTACTGTCAGAAATTTTTATCAGAAACTGTCAGAAATTTCAACACCATCAGAAACTCTGTTAGAAATGTTATCAGAAATTTCATCAGGAACTCTATCAACAATTCTGATAGCAATTCTGATAGAAACTCTGTCATCAGAAATTTCACAATAGCTACATTGCAACATAGCAACATAAACACTGGAAACATTGCAACATTTCTGACAGTTTTATATGGAAACATAGCAACATAGCATTTCCTGATAATTTCTTGCAAACACTGTCAGATTTATATATCATTTCCTGCAACATAGCATTTCCTGCAACATAGATTTATATAGCATTTCCTGCAACATAGCATTTCCTGTCAGTTTATGGGCTTAGAAGACAGCAACACTGCAGTTTTATGCAAACACAGAATTTTCCTGCTATGAACTGACAGTGTTTAGAAGACAACAACACTGTCAATTTCCTACTATGATAGCAACATAAGCAACACTGCAGTTTTATGCAAACACATACTAAAACATAAAAACATATTCATTCAACATAAAAACATAGCACCATACATAAAAACATAGCACCATATATCATCCAAGATCTTCAAATTCATTTACCATCCAAAACATATTCATTTACATCTCACATTCTATCCAAGACCTTAAAAAACAAAAGTACAAGAATTAATAAAACTATTACTAATATACTGTTGATAAGGTCCTTAGTAAAAGCCCAAGTATCGTTCAGTTGATTTTCATGAGCTTGATTGCGACGACCCTCGAGAGCATTATTGGGTTGGTCCACCACTTCTTCACTGTCATTTGTTCTTGACTCCCTTGTTCTTGTTCTTGATTGGTGCTCTCTTCTCGACGCTTGTTCTCTTTCTCTTCTCGCCTCCTGCTCCTTCCACATTTCATAATCTTCAACCGCTTCTTCAATTGAATTGAAACCCTTGTAGACAACATCCGTGTACCCGTTTACTTGTAGTGCGCAACTTGACCAAGTAGCATAAATGCCAGGTACATGCCCACGATAAACAACATAAGCTACGTATGCCATTCCTGCGTTGGCAAAGTAACAGATGTTAGTTGGCTCTAAACCAAAATCAAAACTTTACAACACTGATCACAACATAAGCAACATAAAACTTTACAACACTTCAAGAAAACCATCACTAAGTTACATTTTTTTTTCTAGTTACCATAAGAGGCATATGCACTTTATGCATCAATATGAGATAAGTTTCTGGAAATAATTATGACACATTCATGCACTTTAAACATAATCAAGATTGGTTTTTTTTTTTACTCTGAACTTCTATACTTTTCCCATTTGAAAGCCTACTTCACCAATGATATATAGCAACTCCATGATATAAGCCTACATTCATGCACTTTAAACATAATCAACATCATCTTGCCCAGACAAAGAACCAGTCAAAAAGATTTATATGATCCAATATGATTCATCAACTATGTTTAACTTGTAGGAGAATAACACCAAGTGAAAGACACACTCAATGATATATAACAACTCCATGATATATAGCAACTCCATCAACTATATTCATTTTCTTATTTGAAATTTGAATGGATTAGTTTCTTTCATTATGCACTGAAAATTCAGAGAAAATCCACTGAAAATTCATATTGCTAACAACAAATGAATTGTGTTGATTTACAATTGAAAAACAAGGAAGTCCACTGAAAATTCAGAGCAAATCCACTGAAAAACCATCATCTTCATTTCTGAAAACAAGGAAGTGCTTGATTTACAATTGAAATAGCATTCCAGAAATTGAAATAACATTCACTTAACAAAGAAATAGCATTCACTTAACAAAGAAATAGCATTCCAGAAATTGAAATAGTATTCCAGAAATTCATATTGATAACAACAAAAAAAATGAAATAGCATTCACTTAACAAAGAAATAGCATTCACTAAAGTGCAAGTTCAAAACACAATTCCAAAATTTTCATTATTCCTCGCTTGCGAAGATTCCTAACCCGAAGCAGCCTCACGAAGATTCCTATCAAAATTGGATCTAGGGTTTATGCGAAAGAGGGAACCCAAATGCTTTCTCTGTCGACTCTGTCGATTTACAATTTGTCGCAGGATGATCTCGCAGTTGCAGCTGAAGCCGATTGGTTTCTTGCGTGATTGGATCTAGGGTTTCAATCTCCTCTGAATCTAGGCTTTATGAGAAAGAGGGAAGCCGATTGGTTTCTTGCGTGATTGAATCTAGGGTTTCAATCTCGTTTGGAGCTAGGGTTTATGTGAGAAAGAGGCAAAAACTGATCTAGGGTTTCGAACCCGATTGGTTTTTTTTTCCCCCACTTTAAAGGCACGTGACTGGCACGTGGGATGGTGCACGTGCTTGACACCATCCAGGCAAAATTCCAGGTAAAAAAGCGGTGCTTTTTAGAATTGTTGAAAGTGAAAAGACAAAAATAACAAGGATGGAGAAAGAAGAAAAGACAATGAATAATATGAATTCAAATCCTTAGTATTTATTTATTTTTTTTAAATTAAGGACAAGTGGAAAAAAATAAAAATATATCGAACTTCAAGCCGAGTTAAAAGATTATTCAAGATCAGGAGTATATGATCACAATAAACTTGTCCAAACTAAAGCTAGATTCGAGGTTTTACCGTATAGAGAAAGTCAGGATTCTTGTACGTATTGATGAAGAAGACAAGCTAACTTTCAAGCGCCAGCAGAGCAAAATGTAAACTCTTTTTCAAACGCCAATCACGTTCGTTAACTCTACTCTAGTCACCTAATAATAAAGTAAATTATAATCTAATCCAATCTAATATAATAAAAACCCACCACATTTTCTTCTCCAGACTCCAACATTTGCAGGCTTTTAAAGCAAAATCAATCAATTCTCGAAAACCCGCAATTCCCTTTGTTTATCTCCCCCAAAACCTTTTCCCTTTTGTTGCTGTGACCTAATTTTGACTTTGCTGGTGGTGAACTTCAAGATCCAATCCCATCTTCCGAACTTGTAAGATCGAAGTTACATTTCTAGTTATTTTCTTCTCCTTTTTTCTTTTTTTTTTGTTGAAATCGTGGCTCAAGTAAGCATTTTGAGCTCATTACTTGAGAATTAGGGTGCAAAGATCTCTCCTTTTGTGTGTTTGATCTGCTTTTACTTTGTGTTTTAGGATTCCTTTGCGTTCTTGTGCAAATCAAGAGGCAAAGAAGGCGTGAAGTTTGGGTCTTTAGTGAAATTTTAACATTGGGTAGCTTTAGTTGAAAGTTTGAAAATTCGATCTTTTTTTGAACCTGTAAAGGTTGGTGCTTCACTTTGTGGGGTTGTGGATCTTAGCAGTTTTTTTTTTTTTTTTTTTTTTGTGTTTTGGAGATTTTAAAGTTGGGGTTTTGTTTTGAATCCAATTAATTAGGTCACTTGGCCCACATGTGTGTTCTGCACCTGCATTAGGTTTCTTAGCTTAAATGTTATTATTCATTCCAAGGAGAAGGCGGTTTTGGTTTTGTTACCGAAGCTCGTTGTTGCTGTTTGGTGTTCTTGTAATTCTCTAATGTGGAGAAGTATGAGGAAAAATGGTCATGCTCACTTAGGGAGAGGATTTAGTGATAGAAGGTGGATTATTCCCTTTGTTGCGAGTTTGCTCGTTTCGGTTACTTTGTTTGTGACAACTATTTGTGGGGTTTTTCTCTTTTTCTTCCAATGGAGGAGATCCACTGTCCCTTGATTTTATATCATTTGCTAGAACAGACGACTCTAGTGACTATTTTGTAGAATCCGAATTGAATAAGAGTTTCAGCTCATTTGAAGCTCCTGAAATGGAAGCACCACGGATAGCTTATCTTATTTCTGGCACAAAAGGTGATAGTCATAGAATGAAGAGGACTTTACAGGCTGTGTATCATCCTAGGAATCAGTATATTTTGCATTTGGACCTTGAGGCCCCTCCTCGTGAAAGAATAGAATTGACAATGTCAGTTAAGAGTGATCCGACCTTTCGCGAGGTGGAGAATGTGCGTGTAATGGCACAATCCAACTTGGTGACTTACAAGGGTCCGACAATGATTGCTTCTACACTACAAGCTATAGCAATTATGCTGAAGGAAAGTGCAGATTGGGACTGGTTTATAAATCTCAGTGCCTCGGATTATCCACTTGTCTCTCAAGATGGTTAGTACTTAGTTCTGACTCTTTTTCTGTTTCATCTTTTCAGTTCAGAATTTCTGTTCTACTTTATCGGTTATGTTTATGATCAATTGCATTCTTTATTTATTTCCTGCTGTGTTGGTGTGATATTAGAAGGGTCAGGTTTCTGTTTTTATGATAAACATGCTTAGCATCTCAGATAAAGCTTCTACAATTTGGATATTTTCGGCAGGTGGATTATTCTCAATATTCTTGACTTTGTTACATATGTCATAGTTTGAAAAGAAGTGTGTCATTTGCAGAAAACTAAATAGGTTAAGTGGTAACCATATAATCCCATAATAGCAGACTTTATATGTGTATATATAAATTCATTTTCTGACAATTGAATACCATTATAAGTGCATTTACATGCATTTCGTTATGTCATGCTTTCCAATCCTTGCGCCATTCAGGAATTTGAAATAATAACATACGACTAACATTTTTTAATTATTATTAATGAGGGTAATACAATATATTTTCTAAGAATCGATTGGGTTAGTAACAAACAACCTCGCAGTGGTTGAGCATAATCAATATTATCCCACATTACCGCTATTCTTACCCCCTCATCCTCCGCTCTTTTTTCAGCTTGTTTTTTTTCTTTTCTTTCTCGTGTTTTAGAATTTTCAGTTTTAGATTCCCTAACTTTTTTTTATTCTTATCCAATTTCTGAATTAAGTAGTTTGGAAATACCAAAATAAGAAAAAAAAGTTACGTCTCCTCTATCCAAAAAAAGTGGGGAACACATTCTTGGTTGAAACAAACCCAAAATAGCTATTTTACTTAGTTGAACGCGCGTGGATCCCATGATTAGACCTCAGTTATAATCTGATTGTAGTACATAATGTGTCAAATATAGTTCCTCTGGCTCATCCTTATTCTCTTCATCGTTATCTTGATTACTAGTATTCTCTGTAGTATTACTAGTATTCATTGTAGTATTACTAGTATTCTCTGTAGTATTACTTGTATTCCCAATAGTAGTATTGGTAGTTTTCTCGGTAGTATATTGTGGAAAGAGTCGTCATATCTTTCTCGTCCTTATCCTCGGTCTTAGTATAAACTAGTACGTATTTTGATTTGCGGGAACGAATACTGGCATCTGGTTTTACTTTTTCTTCCCTTTTTTTTCTTATTATTTTTCTATCTTCAGTCGTTCTTCAACTTCGAACTCGTCAAGCAATTTTTATGACCATTGAGGAACCTTTTTTTCAATTTCATTTATTTGATCATTAGGAATTTCATCATCAATTTTTACTTCTTTTTCTTCAAGGAATTTCTCGCCTAGTTCCCCTTCATCTTCATATGGTTGCTCAGCAAATTCCCTTTCATCTTCATATAGCTGCTCTGCAAATTCATCAAAATCTTGAGTAAGGAAAACAAAAAGTTTATTTTCACAAATGTTTTTTTTTAGAATCTTCCATTGAGATGATTAAAAGACTGTTTGTGCCTGAGTGTAAATCCATATTTTTATTGTCCCGCGATGGGGTCCATTCAAAAAAGGATCATACAATTTAGGTAAACATTTTTGTCCAGTTTCATCGTTGTATAAGTATAATCTAGTCCTTTTTTCGAGTATATCCGGATCAAAAGACTCTTTATCTAGTGCTTCGATTCGATTGGCAAATTCGTTGTTTAGATTGTTTCATTTTTGCTCATTGGTATGGATCCAATGATTATATAGCTCTTATTCGGATGCTTATCCTGTCGTGCACAAAAACAACCTTTTGTGTATAATTTCAAAAAAAGTTCATAAACTCGGTGGATATGTAAAAGATGTTCTTAGTTTTCCGTCACTTACACGTAGAAAAAAAATATAACAATTGTTTCAAATTGATCGTTTTTATATATCGCAATGGAAGATTCCATCGTTTATGGTAAAAAAGAAGAGTCACAAGAGGTTCAAACCAGAAGGGGTCTTTCTTTTTATTTTTAAGTTTTTCTTTGAATTCCTTTTCTTCCTGTTTAGTCCCGAAAGTTGTTTCTTCTTCTATATCAACTTCTTCCCCCATTTTTGGGGGGATATCTTTAAGTTTCTTAGTTAAAATAGACGACGGTACTCTGCCTAAATAGTAGACACTGGTGATAACAAAAATCATACTAAAAATTCGACTTCGAGACATCAAACTTTTCAATTTTGACACAAGGTACTTCTACTTATTCGCTAAAAAAACACGATTTTTACTTTTCCGTATCCAGAAAATACCAATCCAACCCCTTTCACGAATAATTTCATTAATAAAATGTTACCAATTAACCAACCAAACAAAACTACTTGTTATATATATATATATATATATATGTATTTTCAATCAGAATTTCACTGTGGACATTTTATTTAATGATCTAATTGTTACAATTTGAAATGGGATGTGGCACCAGAGTAAGTCATGTTCCATGATGCATTTTTATACCCTGCTTATTCTACTTTACTCCGTGGAGTTCCATTTGACCTCTGCAGTTGCTTATCTACCTTTGTATTGGGGTATGTTCAGTAGTCCAAGCCACACACATGCAATCTGGTATATCTATCACACCGGCCAGAGGGTCCTCTTTGCACCCCTTTGTCAATTTTGTTGTCTTTGGTCAGATAGATTATGATAGATTTGATAAAATTTAATCCCTTACAGGGATTTTGTTGTCAGAATTTGATCATTAAACTAATGGCTTGTGATGATTGTGGGTAAATACAAGAAAAAGAGATTGACTTATTGAAAAAGTGCTAGGAATATAGTAAAAAGGCATGTTGACTTTGCAGAGTAATTTATCAAAACTTACATACCGTTTATACCATGTAGACGTTGACGTACATCAATACACAGTCACATCCATAACCATAGTTCCCTTATTTGGCAAATGTGTCCATTGATCATGACAGTGCCTAATGGGGCATTCTCATCATTTTATTTTTTTAGAAGAAACTCGACTCTCGAACTGATAACTGATTTTTGGATGTCATGTACATTTTTTTCATGTTATTTTGATTCAAAGTTTCTTTTGAAAACATATTTCTTTCGGAGTGTTTGTTTTTGTATGCCAAGCAATTTGTAAAGCTGTTGCTTTGACTATGAGGTGGATTTCATTCTTAGATCTATGCTGACCCTGGCAGTAAACCCTCTTCAAGATGATAGCACCATCTTCCCTTGGCCATGAGAACTATTTATTTTCTAATATAATTTGTTTATACCATTAAAAAGGTTGTATAGGGAAGCTAATTTACTTGATTGTTTTATATAAAATATTATTTAAAGCCACCCTGTGTGGATATCCAACTTATGAACCTGAAACCGTTAAAAAAATCACATATTTCTAGGAGATGGAGTGAATAGTTTATGTACTTATATTGAATTTGGCATTCTCTCTAGTGTCTATAGTTCCCATTTTATCTATTTTGCTTACTACAGGTAACGTGGACATCTATTTGCATGTGGATTTGTTGTGGTTTACCTCTACTGAGAATGTGATTTTCGCTTTGACGCAGATCTGCTTCATGTTTTCTCTAATTTGTCAAGGAATCTCAATTTCGTTGAGCATGCTCCTATTCTTGGGTGGAAGTTGTAAGTCGCACATTTTAAAGATATGCATGATGCTGTCAAACATCACGATGCTTTAAGAGATCATTGCTAAAATTTTACTTATATCGTTATTCACAAATTAATGCAGGAACCAGAGAGCAAAACCTATCGTCATTGATCCTGGTCTTTACTTGTCGAAAAAGTCTGATTTATTTGTGACTACGCAACGCCGGTCACTTCCAACATCTTTCAAATTATTCACTGGTTAGTTTATTTTTCTTGCTGATAACGTGGTTATGGTTTAGCATATTTGAGCCTTGAATATTCCATGAAAGTTCACTTGAAATGAAGGCCTAACATTCGCCTACCTTACTACTCAGATATTATTGATGACTTTGGATCTTGAGAGAGAGAGAAACTAGATGTTGCTTTGTACCTTCCCGATTATCCGCCTCTGAATTCATTCTTAAGTTTGATATGGCTACATGATGCATACAATTTTCTATGGAAGATGAAGTAATTACACCAATCTCACGAACACATATGTTTCTCTATTTAGAACGATTATTTTATTAAAAAAAACGAACAAAAAAATCCAACAAACCCTAAACTCCTACAACATCATTTATAGAGAGGCAGTAGCTTAGCTTATAACCATCTTTACTTGATGTTAAACAAGTGAATGTGTTGAAAAGGAACTATTCAATATTTAATTCATGTTTATGGGTCAGAGTTGATTCCAAGTCCAGGGAAGGTCAATAACAAGTCAAAGCAAGTTCCAGGTTCAAGGCTTCAGGACGAGTCAGACTTGTGGGTGAAAGCCAAGGTCAGATATTAGACAGGGTCTTGATTGCTAATGAAATTATTGATTCAACGCTTTGAGCTGCGAATCTAGCTTTTGTATGTAAGGTGGACTTTGAACAGGTATATGGTCACATGTCAAGAGATTTTCTTTTCTCCTTATAAAAATGATGGCTATGATTGAGTGGATCATGGTTTGTCCCTCAACAGTTAGTATATCCATTATAGTGGGAGCAGGGAGGATGCCCCTGTCCCCATTTCTTATTATCCTTGTGGTGGAGGCCTGTAGTAGGATGGTGCAGAGAGCCTGTGAGCTTGACTTTAACTTCTTGGAAGGCTTCATAGTTAGTGAGGATACCCTGAAAGTTTGCCATCTTCAATTTCAACTTGTGGACGATACTATCTTCTTTATTGACAATGAATCGCATAAAAAACCTCAACTACCTTCTCAAGGTGTTTGAATGAGCATCGTGAACGTCCTCAAAATTGGATGGTGGGAATTGACGAAGGTTCATAGCCAATGAGGTTACCCCAATCTTTGGGTGAGAGCTGTGTACTTTGCCTTACTTAGGGCTACGATTGGGCTTCAATTGGAGAAATAAGGAGATTGTGGAACTTGGTAATTGAAACACTATAGAGAAGGCTTGTTGGAAGAGTAAACTTCTTTCATAAGAAGGAGGCTCTGATCATAGTGCTCTTTCCTATATGCCTGTTCACTACTAGACATTGTTTCACTGCTGGATGCAATAAGATGGAGGCCATAATGACAAATTTCCTTTGACATGGTTCCGAATAGTCTTATGTGTATGTCCCCTTAAATGTGTTTAGAGTCTACCAGAGGATGATCTAGGTATTAGGTCATTTAAATTTTGAATCCCTCCTTGGCAAATGGTTTTGGCCCTTTGAGAAGGAAAGGATGACTGGTACTGAAAAACTAAATACAAGATTGATGAAGATGGTTGGTAACCTAAGCGCTCAAGAAGCCCTTCTGTTTTGACTATGTGGCTTTGTATTGCCTCAATATCCAACACATTCATGCGAGGAAGGCGACAAACTGAGAAGGGGATGACATTCGATTTCTGAATGAGGTTTGGTTGGTTATGAGAGCTATGGAGGTATTACTCAGGGTATACTTAGTATCCTCAAGGAAATCTGCGTTGGTCACAGACTTTGGGGCTACATTGTAGGGAGTGGGTGTGGAACATCCACCGAGGAGAATTTTGTTTTAATTTGGAAGAGGTGGAAGCTTTCAATTACTTGGTATACGCTTGAAGTATTGTTTTAAGGGAGGAGGATGATGGTGGGAGTGGAAGTTGGAAGAGAGGATCACTAGTCAAATCATTCTTTGCTATGCTAATACAAGGAAGGATTTGCAATGACGTTTATTTCTTTGTTTGGCAATGCGTGTAGAATTGCCTACCCACTAGAGATATGCTTATAAGGAGAGGATGGCCATTGATATATTTGTATGGGGCATGGCATCATGGAGGAATCTTGTTCTCATCTTACGTTGAGGGTGTCAAATTTCTTTATCTCCAAGTTTGACATTCTTGGGTGATGCTAGGATCCACTATGGAGGTTTAGAATTCTTGGAAGGGACGCCCCACTCTCAATAGAGACATGCAACTTGTTTGGAAGCTCATCCATTATGCTATTTGTTGTTCCACTGAAAGGAATGAAAGTGAATTGTTTTGCTCGTGTGGCCTCTCTGAGGAAGGAGATCTTAGGGGATAACTTTGAGAGGCTGTGGGCTCTGTGGGATGTACTTTTCTTTTCCACTAAATTCTCATTACCCCAGATTCTAATTTCTTCATTGTGTTAATCTTAATAAAAAAAAAAGTAATTTAGGACTGATTGATATTTGTTCAAAAACAAAAAGAAAAAAAATGATCCAGGACTGTTTGGGGGCAGACATTTGTCATCCAAACTTGTGTGAAGATGGAAGATTTTTAAGTTACTTAGTTTAGCGGGAGATCTAATTGCTTTATGCACTAGTAGTTGTAAGTTGGTAGTAGTGTAGTTTCTCTCATTGCTCAAGTACAATATTCTATGATTGTTTTGCTTTTTCTCCAAGCTTCAATCTAATTGGGAAGTTTATTTCTTTGGGTCATGTAAGTTTATTTATGTTCAAGTTTATAGCTTATAAATAGGCACGGTCTTTCCATAGGCTGTATCAAAATCTCAATCGAGTACTAGTAATACAAGTTGATTATTTAGTTTATTCTTTGTTTCTAACATGTTTATTGTTTAGAAACCAATAAATACAACTATAAGAGGAAGTTGTAAAAATTTTACTGGATCTCGAATAAACTTGCATTTGAATAAACTTGCATTGTTGAAAACAATGAAAAGACTAACCCTAATTATAGATTTGATGAGTTGGCCATTAAGAAATACTGACCTAAAAGAACAAACTTCCTAATCCTATACTATAGTAAAGAATCCTTTGAATGTTCCTACTTGTGCAAGCAAAAATAGAAGGTTCCTACTAAATTTACATACAATAATTATAGTTGTTATTAAACTAGTAACTTTGGAGATCAACCATAAGATCCACCAAGTATGGATCGACTTTTCATACTTCCAAAATGTACAAGACTAACTTCTTTGCATGTGTGACCCCAATTTGATTTTGACTTTCAACTTAGACGTTGGCTGGACTTGGACTTGACTTTTGACACATGAGAAATATGAATTCTATTTATTAAATACTATCTCAACACCCTCATAGGAATTCAACTTCATCACCATAACACCACCCACTTATCTTTTCAATCGACCATCATGTTGGTGCGTGTGGGTTCGTGCGCTCACCTTGGTTCAGTATACATAGCAACAATATTGTTCCCAACTTAAACACCACCTATCGAGCATTCCATTCGGGCCTAGATGGTGTGAGGTTTTTTCCAAAAGTCCCCGTTGCAATGAGAGAGTGGACCAATTCCTTATTAACCTTAGTGACTCCTCCTCAGTTGATGTGAGATTATTCGAGCCAATTATATCCCAACAATCTTCACCTTGGCGTGAATCATTACACATTCTACAATCCATCCACCTGGTCTGCAATATCTCAAAGTACACCTTTTCATCGAGTATCGTGCGCAACCACGATCATGTGGGTAACACTCGGTGTACGAGCTCGATTATTCCCGGTGTTGTTGGCTTCACCTAGTTGCAACCTCCACACTAACTTCACCTCGTCCGGAGTTGTAAGATACTCCCGGACACCACCTCAGCAAGGATCTAGAGCCTAATCTGAATCATTCATCTAGCGGACCGTGCACCCGCGATGCTCCACCTAGCTCGCTACTTTGCGCCTACGCCTATCCCCTGAACAATGTGTCGCCTGCACATCCACCTCGCTGACCGAGTCCCAGCCAAACCATCAGCTCTGATACCAATTGTTGGTGCGCAGAGCGCGTGCGCGCACCTAGGTCCACTATACATAGCAACGATATTATCTCTAACTTAAACATTACCTATCGGGCCTTCCATCTGGGCCTTGGTGGTGTGGGTTGTTTTCCCAAAAAGCCTCATTGTTATTAGGGAGTGGATCAATCTCCTTATAAACCTTTGTGACCAACACATCAGTCCTCTTAATCCACTATTCACTTGGTTTTTTCAAAACCTCTTTTCACAGCCTTTTTCAAAAACCAGTTTTCCAAAATCCCCCTTTTCAAAGTATAATTTTTTTGGCTTTCCCTAAGGTTCATTTTTAACAAAAGATCTTATGTTTTTTCATTTGCTTTCCATCGTTGGAGTGACCTCTCATTTGTGTTGGCTCATCTTGCTTCTTTGGCCTGGGTTTCAGATTCTTTTAACTTCCCCTCCTTTCTTTCCGTGGACTCTTTTGGAGAATGGTTTGGAGTGCACCGAAGCTATTAATAGTGGTGTAGGGGAACAATTTTAATTTGATGCTGCTTTTGTCCCATCTTTGGCTTGGTTGCAGTTATTGATATAGAAACTTCAGATTTGTGACAAGAAGTGCGGTTGATGCTTGCAACGATGTTGAGAGTTCGCATCATGTTTGGTTTCATGAATGGAAATGATTTTATTTCTAGTCCGATGTAAATTTGTAAGCCCTTAGATTGGTTTTTCGATTAGTTATTGATTTAATTTTTTATGCAGTTTCATGTGCAGGTTCAAGCCCTCTCCGGTTAATGATCAATGAATTTTCGGCATTAGCCATTTAAAAAAAATGTCAAAACTTAGCACCACACAAACATTTTGCCCTATAATTGAGAGTGTACAACACTAGTCTCTGGAACACTCTCATCTAATAGCTTTCAACTTTTTTAGCCTAAGCTCCATTTCTATACTACTCGTACAGTTTATTTCCCAAAACAATATTACCTACAATCTTCCTTCCTAAACTTTTTTTCTTTCTTTCAAACAGACATATTTTGATAGTTTATCAATGAATATAATCCGAAATGATCATTTTGGCAAAGGATTTTGACATTTATTTTTGTCCTTTGTCCAAAATAAACCATTCTTCTCACCATACTTCACTATTACTCATTTAAGATTAGGAGAGGGGTGATTCTACTGATAAAGGCAATATGCACATTCATCCTTCATCTCCATTTACCTATTGCAAGGTTTACTACTTATAGCACCAATATTATCCCCAAATAACCACCCAAACCCAGCTAGGCTTGGGCTTGGTGGTGGGATTTTAGTTTTAAAGGTTGTGGTGTTATAATGAGCGGACCACCTCCAAATATTTCTCATTAGAAGCCATTTCATTATATACGTGGGACTATTCAAGCCAACACCCCAACTATTCAACCTTGGAATCGATTGTCACACCATCGCGAAAATATCTTGAAATACACCTCCCCCAGTGACTTGTGCAACTATGTAGAGCGACACTTGGTGTATCCTGGTGTTGATGACTATATGTAGTTGCAGCCACGATGCCAACTCCACCTCTTCTAGATTGTAAGATTTTTTTCCCAACCATTTGAAACTTTTTTTTTTTTTTTGTCTTAGGCGAACTGTGTTCCATGATGTCTGATGTACATTACAACTATAGGCACAAGGTAGTCATTTAATGTTCAAGGCATAATTTCTTTGACCAATTAAGTGCACTTCTCTAGTACTTTGAGAATTATCAAGCCCTTATTCCCTTTTTCGTGCTAGTATGAGTTATAAGCTTGATTGCTTGTTAGAGTTGGAAGGTTTGGAGAATGTTGATCTTGTTGCTTGAAGGAGTTATGGTGCAAATTTCCTTGGGTTGTCAATCAATAGCTAATTGCCAAGCTTGGAGAATAACCATAGAATTTGGCGAACTGCATTATTATGTTTTCATTTGAATTAGCATTCACTATTGTGTGTTGAATCAGCTATGCTGAAGAAAATAAAGGTCTTCGTAATTCCTTAAATACTTGACATTCGTAGTTCCCTAAATAATTACTTGACAGAGGTGCCGACTAAATGTTTGCTGATATTTCGTATATGAATTTAGTGAATGGTAAATTCATAGAGTTGCATTAATTGCTATCAGAGCTGATGGTTCAGCTAGATAAATTATTGGCCCATAAGCACATGGATCCTGCATGGCTGCACTAGTAGCAATAACATTCTTCGCAACTTAATCACCCAAGTGTTAGTCCAAGGTGAATTATCGACTTCGGTACCAATTGTTGGGGGGGGGGGGGGGGGGGGTGTTAGAATGAAGATTCTAAGGTATGGACTTCCACTTTTTTGACACAACTCCTTTTTAGCTCAATTTTGTGACAGATGATATCACTATTGAAGCGGTTGAATCTCGCCATGACCAATTTGTTGATTAATTGATTTCATTTAAAATCTTGCACCTCTTTGGGGTGCTTAAGTGGGAACAATATCGGTGGTATTAGAGTAGAGTGGGGTTATTACATTAACCATCGAAGGGCACCGATTTAACATCCTATTGTACCCGTTATTTCTTATTGTTTTATTTTTATTTTTATTTTTATTTTTGTAAGCACTCCTACAGTCCTATAATTTATTTATTTTGATTTTTTCAAGTGCATTCCAACCAACCATATGCAAGGACACCCACCACCCTTGAAGGGCACCCAAAGTGGTATCTTATGTTGTCGATGTTATTTGTACATTTATTTCATTTTAAGCATAGGCCAACCCGCCATGTTACCTGATTACCACCTCAACACATGGTGGTGCAATGGTATTTCTTGTATTTTATAATTTTTATTTTTCTCAGGCGCAGTCCTTTCTGCCATGTGGTACCCACTGTCGTCATGGTGCACTGGATTTTTTATTTATTTATTTATTTTATTTATGTATTTCATGCACAAAAGTCCTACATTTTACACGGTATCTCTTTGCATCCATTGTACCGATGGTTGGTACAGGGGGATTTCTTGTTCTTTTAATTCTTGTGAAGTGCAGTCCTACCTGCTACCCGTGACAATTTACGGGTTACCCTTGTCTTGATGCCTTTACCTGGGGTAGTCTATAGCTAGTTCATTAGATTTTAGAATTCTTGACAGTTGTATTGGTATCTGACAAGTTCATGGGCTGGATTCTGCAATGCCTGAGTAAGAATATGCTTCAAGTACAAGGGAGGCTTTGTTCAGCTCTTCACTGTGATCACCTTGTGGGCACTATGTCATCTAATTTGAATAGCCACTAGAGTTCTTGGTGTAGGACATAATTTTGGAACTATGCTGGAAAAGGGAATATTGTGATTGTTTGTATTGTTTGTTGCTTCTCGGGTTTCTGATACTGCTAGAGAGACTATCACTACATTAAATTGGCATTTTTGTAACAACTCCAAAATAGTATCACTTTTGAGCTAGAACAATCCACCAATCAATTTTACACATTTTCACAAACAAAGTGATACAATAATTGTATCATCATGAAGAGTATGGTATTACAAGTGGTACTATTCACGGTGATTCAATTTATTGTATCATTTTTTTTGTGAAACTGTTTTTCATTTTTTTTACTGAATTTAGTTTTGACTTGAAATTGTTTGGTGGACTGTTACAGCTCAAAAGTGATACTATTTTGGGAGTTGTTACAAAAATGCCAATTTGGTGTAGTGTATGATAGTTAATTATAGAGCATGGTGTGGGGTCTAACTGTGTTTGTTTGTATTGGTAAGCGTGGATGTTGCAAGGTTGTATCTGTTGAACGATTGACATATTTTAACTGTGTTAGGGTAAACATTTGATTGTTTAGTTTTATTCTTCTATAAGGATGGACGATCGTTGACTCTTGCGCTTGCCTTGATTAAGTTATAGTAGTATGATATTGCTAGTGATGATACATTGTAGAATTGTAGCTTTACTGGTTGCAAGGAATATATTTGCCTTCCTATGTTGTAATTTATTAACAGCCAGAGTTGTTATTTTTCATGTAATCGGCCCTGGGAAAACTCATAGTTAGACATTTCTTTTCTTCTCTTTGAGTGTGGTTGTGATAGTAGATATGCTCTGGATGCTGATTAGTTATATTTTATTATTTAGTTGTTTTCTTATTTCATCCTTTATTTTTTATGCCCTCTTCTTTTCCTGTGAATTGTTTGTAAGAATCTGGTGAGAATGGCTAAAATTTTGTTATGCTTTTCAAAGAATTTTTGAACTCTATCTAATGTTGGTTCTGTTTGCTTTCTTATTTAAAGGTTCTGCATGGGTGATGCTCACTCGATCTTTCCTCGAATACTGCATTTGGGGCTGGGAAAACCTTCCAAGAACCGTTCTAATGTATTACACGAATTTTGTTTCCTCTCCTGAAGGCTATTTTCACACTGTAATCTGTAACACTGAAGAGTATCAGAAAACTGCTATCAGCCATGATCTCCATTACATTGCGTGGGACAATCCTCCAAAGCAGCACCCCCGCTCCTTAACCATGAAAGATTTCAACAATATGGTAAAAAGCGGGGCTTCCATTTGCTCGCAAATTTGCAAAGGATGATCCTGTTCTAGACAAGATCGATAAAGAGCTCCTAGGCAGGTCTGAAGGTGGATTTGTTCCCGGTGCATGGTGCATTGGAAGTTCAGAGAATGGGACTGACCCCTGCTCCTTAAGAGGCAGCCATTCAGTTTTTCGTCCAGGACAGGGTGCTGAAAGGTTGCAGCAGTTGGTTCAGAAGCTCTTGTCTGAAGATCGTTACAGCAAGCGCTGTGTATTTAGGTGACTCGACATGGATCAACATATTTTCGTTTTTGCTGTACAGTGGCATAGATTTTATATTGACAGAAATTGTATTTCATTTTCTGTTTTTATGGTAGTTTTGGAATCCTCAAATGTAAGCGGTGAGAGTTACAGAATTTCAACCGACATGCCAAAATGCCAATTTATTTTTGTTGAACAACTCCACATCCGAGTTTTGGTGTGTCATCTGTTCGATTATGTACATTCAATGTTTTTCCAGTGATAGTCTTAGTTTTGGCATTTTCACTCACTAGATATTAATGTCATATACCTCTCAACAATCATCTCAGGAGAAAAATCTGTAAAATAGCCTTTCTCCACATCCAATCCTTCCTGAGCTGCAAGTTGTTCAACCTGATTCTGAACCTTGTCAGCTCCAACCCTGTTTGGTTCCAAGAGCATGCATGCGATCTCTGTCGTGTCCTCACCATGAACAAGACCCAGTGTTTGTACAGTTGGAAGCCCACCACCTCGTGCACTGACCATCCGAGCAATCTTTCGTGTGGCTGTAACATCTGTCGACATTATGGGCACGTTGTATGTTGCTACCCACCGGGCTTGCACCGATCACTGCAATGCCTCTAGCTTGAGATACTCGTCTTGGTCCCTCATCTGGAGCCACTGGAAGAACTTCATCTAGTGTCCATCCATCCATTGGCTTCCCTTGTAGTTTGGTCGATAATAGCCAAGTTCACGTCGAATTATGTCAAGTGCCTTGCCAGTTGGGTGAGCCGCCTCATATAGATACACCGGTACTGCAATAAAGAATAAGTTCCGGTGACATATTTTCAAGCGAAAATCTTGTGAAGAAAATGGTTATTTTTGTTAGCCTTGATCGTACCTTGAAACCTATTCCCTATATCAGCTGCCACCAATTTAGCTAGCCAGGCAGCTTCTTCCAACGATGCTCGGCCAAGTGGATGAAAACAAATATGATCAACCACACCTAGACGTGGGTGCGCCCCTGAATGCATTACTAGATTTATAGCTTCAAAAGCTGCTTCAACCATTGCTAGCACAGTTTGTTGCAGAGGACTATAGATTGGATTCCCAGTGATGTCATGAACTACATATGACACAACTGTGTACCGGACACGATTATAAGCACGGTCTTCAAACTTGTTCACAACCACAGATTCTGGGTTAAGTCTGGCAACCCTTTCAATCGAGTCAAGCGCCGCGTTGTTTCGTGACTCTGAGATGTATATCTTCGCGCAGAGTAACATCGATTGCAGCTTTGTTGCCTTGTTAGTATCCATCTGTATATCAGATGATAATGAAACTACACATGTTAGATGAAAGTAAGAGTTTCCCTTGTGTTTATATAGCTAGATTAGCTGTGAATTGGAGAATATAGTATAGAAACAATACAAGTGCTTCTTGAGAAATGTTTGTCTTCTCAATTTTGTTCATCTCCACCTCATAAGTTTCAATAAACTTCAAGTTCTATAAATATCTCGAGGATGATGGGCGGTGTTGGGCCTGCCCTCACACGGGCCTCGCTCTCTAGAATCAGGGTTCAACTAAATTTTCTTCATGAATCATGAGTTAGGAAATTGAAAAGTAAAAAAAAAACAAATCTACTTTTTTGTGTCCATGTTCTCCCTAAAATGAACCACACAAAATGGAGTAAGTTTAGCCAGCCTTGCTTGTTGGTTTCTTTTAAGCATTTTTTTGGAGTTTTTTACGCTTTTACCTTTTCTCTTTAAAACACAACTACAAATATCACTTATAGAAGGGATATAATTGTTAAAAACTTTTAAAAAATGTTTAAAAGAGGCCAACAAACAAAGCTGGCTAGAATTGTTGCACAAAATGTTTGTTTTTTTCTTTAAACTTCCATTCAAAGTGGATGTGTGGTCATTGCAAGTCTTGTGTCTTGTCCAAAGACCTTTGTGAACAATTTACTTGACCACAGTTAAGCTACGAAAAAACAGATAGAATTCATGGAAAATGGAGGACATCAAATTTAATTTTCATTATGAAACGTGGAATTTAAAAACCTGAGACCTTCGGAAATTTAAGTTGTCATATGTGGAAAAAAAAAGAGAGGAGATAATAAGGAATAGCACGCAATGGGAGAAAATTGGACTTTTAAGTGTTAAGTTCTTCTTATTTCATCATATAGTAAGACTATTAAGATTAAGCAATGTAATGGCCCCTTCTCTAGATAAGGCATAGTCCCAGGATTCAACATTATCTCCAAAATGAATTATTTTCACAATTATTAACTATCGCACAATTAAGCTAAGGTTGGTTATGTTCAGAATTGAGGTTATATTTCTTTCAAAATTGCAGAAATAATATTCATATGTAATTTGTTATCAGAAAACCATATGTAATTTGTTGGAGAAAAAGAAAATCAAGTCATAAACTACCATCACATTGGCTCTTTTGTTTGTTGACCAAAACCATAGCAATTCTATATAACAAAGCGTTTAAAATCGATGGTTGAGAATGCTTAGTAGATCAAATCGGTTGCCTAATCAAATATAGGGATGAGCAATCTATATATTTTTCAGAGAATTTTCTCAAAGAAGGGAATTTGAAGATAGAAAGGAGAGGGAGTGTCTAAAGTTTTAGAGGCCTACCTTGTTGTCTGAGCTGATATCCATTTTTCTCCCTTCTCTTTGCTTTTGTTCAAGCTCCAATCTGAATGAATGGATAAGAAATGCAATTGCAAGTCATTTTATGTGTTGCAAACTAGACAAGTATGTTTTGTCACATGGCACAAACATGACTAAGAACAAACGAAGCACTGACCCTACCACTATTTAAAAAGACCATATTTACTCGGTTCATGATAAGGACCTTTTATCACTTGCTTGCACTAATTATCAAAGTGATCATGCATTTAAGTCACATGTCACCTCTAAACAAATCCCATCATCCATTTTTTGGAAACAGTGTCCATTCATGCATAGAGTAATCAAAAAAATGCCAATATCTCACCTAACATTCCCAGAGATGCACTTCAAACACATGCACTTGGCACCTAGTGATGTTGTTGGATACAAGTAAAATTTCCATCAGAGGTTTGCATGAGGCAAAGCTTTATTTTATCCTTCATAAGGTATGCTTTTAGTCTGATCAGGCACATAAGAAGAAGCCCCATAGGATCAAATACAGCAAGAAAAAGATTTATAAGAAGTATGAGAAGAGTAGCTAGAGATTTCAATTTATTGGAAAGTGTTAGGTAAGAAGAGGACCCTATCGCGATCATGCATGAGTCATGTGGCACAGATGATAAGGTGCGGGCTAAGGTGGACACAACGCAATACAAAGAGTGACTATTTTATTCAATGGCGTACGCTGGTCGGTGGCTTGTTCAAGGGCCCTAACTTAGAGTAGAAGGTGTGGGCATGCAAGCATTGCCTCATCTTCCTTGCTTTACCTTGGGCTTGATTGTCGTTCTTTCATTCTTTTGTACAAGATAACTGGTTAATTTTATTGAAGTTTGTAACCCAACCCTATCCCCATTTTGTGGAGTTTTTTGTTCATTTACAGAAGGATCAACTTTTTTTATTCTCTTAGTTCCCATTTGATTCCATTATTCTGAATATCTGATTCAAGAGATTTGGGTTGCAAAACTTCAGCTTCTGAATAACTGAAGTCAATGTCAGGGGTGACTAGTGTAATTGCCATACGCGGTCTTTAATTTTTGGAAAGAAGACAATGTTACCTTGGAATTCTCATTGGAAGACTTGCTTAATCCAAGATCAGAAGTGATAAAACAGATATTGCTTGAATTTGGTCATTACAACACACAACACTGAGTGAAAATGAGTTATCTGTCAGAAACTAATGTTTGGACCAAATGTAAAAGCAAGTTAGAATCTCTCTTCTACAGGATAAACTTGCTTTAAATGGTTCTTTTAAGTTTACAACCTCGTGCTTCACGGATTTTGGAACCAATTTTAGTGTTCCGGGAGTTGAGATCATTTCTGCCAATGTACTTCAGCCATATTTCAAATTTCACAAATTTGCTACTCCATGAGGCATGAGCCAACCATATATTTCAGCAATTTCCATTTTTCATACACTGAACAAGGATCCAAAAAAATAAAAAAAAACTGATGTAGCACTTTCTTTTCTTATGGAACCCATTTCTAATTTTCTGTACATACGGTCATTCTCAAACATACACAACACAGGCATTTGATTGTTTCACTCAAGCTGCATTAACTCAACATAATAGTTAAACGAGTAATTCTTGTCAATAAGCCAATATTGCAGATACTTATAACATTGAAGTGAGTTAAACAGTATACATGACACCCTTTCTTCTCCGTTGAAGTGCTTCTTGAAAGCATGTCTACTTATTCCTCATATAAGATATCCAGCTTCAAGAATTTCTTTATTATCTCTTCCTGTGAAAAATCAGTGAAATAACCCTCTCCTGCAGACATTCCCTCTTCTAGTGCCAGTCGTTCCACTTCATGCTGAACTTGTTCAGCAGAAACTCGATTTAGGATCCAACAAGTTACATGCCACCCTCGGTTATGTCATTACCATGAGCAAGTGCCATTGCTTGCAACTGATGCAAGTCCACCTCCTCGTCCACTTACTTGTCTCGCAATTTTACGAACAGCAGCAACATCATAAGAGAAACAGGTACATTGTAGTTATCAACCCACCTGGTTGCTCCAACTACAAGAACACCTTTGGTTCGAGTTACTTGATCGGGACCCTCGTCAGGCTTCATAGGTAATGCTTCCAATTCAGGCACTCCTCCTGCCCACTGGTTTCCCTCCGAATTAGGCTTGAAGTAACCTAGTTCTCTTCTAATTGAATCAAGTGTCCTACCTTCTGGATGGGCTGCACCATATAGATATGTGGGAACTGCAAACATGGAAGCCATTAGTAATGCAAAATAAAATAAAATAATAATAATAAATTAAAAGTAAAAAAACTCTTGCAAGAAGGGAGAAATATCGAAAATAATTGTCATTAAAACTTTACATAAAAGAATATGAAATTGATAGGCCGACAAGATACAAGCAGTAGCATCACAAATAGTCAGCTGGATTTTGTTAATTGTCTTTTCCTTATAACTTGACATGGACACTCGATTTTACTAGTCATAACTGTGTCCCAACAACATGCACATTGTGACACCGATCCTCCCCCAAACCTCCAAAAGTTAGGTTAGTCTATATTTTGATAATTCCTACATAGCTGAAGTTGACTAAGGATTGGGCTAATTACATCGTCCATTCACTAATATTGTAGTATGGCATATTTAAAATACAACCAGTGGTCAATATAAGAGATACATGTTTCATTCCAATTTATTATTTCTTGGAGCTCAGCTACATAGGAGGTTCCATTTATTGTAATTTCCTCCATATTCATTTAAGATAATACGACTTCTGCATAAATATAAAGATAAAATACATTTCTCAACATATTCATTGAACTCCTCACTGTACGCCAATAGGATGCTTCATATTTCTTCTGGTACGGGCGGTAACAATAGCTCTGTTAGTTTCTAGTAACTAGGTTAGAAGTTCAAACATGTCTGGATACTAAGTATTAGACGAAAACAATGTTGAGGCAACATACAGAAATTACAGTTGATCATCTACCATCACGTCAGATGTAATTAATAGCTACTTTACAATAATTGTCACTGTTTCTACTTTCTAGTAAATCTGAGGCAATATAATATAAATTAGAGATTTAAAATAATTGAATAGATACCTTCAGAGAGGAACCAATGTTAGCTGCCAAGGATTGTGCAAGCCCAGCAGCTTGGTCTAGAGAAGTTTGAGCCAGAGGATGGAAGCAGATGTGAATCAACAACTCCAAGACGAGGATGGCTCCCAGAATGTGATTCAAAGTTGATGGTTTCAAATGCAGTCTTAAGCATAGAAAACACCGCTTCTCTTAAGGGAACGGAGTCTGGTGATTGGTTTGGAGCCAATCTTGAGACAAGTGTGTAACCCACTCGGTTTGTAAGCCTCATCTTGGAATTTGTTGATGATAACAGCCCTTGGATATAGCTTGGCAGCTTGCTCAATTGATTCCAATGCGGTTGTATTTCGACTTTCAGATATGTAGACTTTGCAACAAGCAAGCATGGTCTTTAACATTTCTCTTGTCCTTCCCTCCACAAAACTGCACAAAAAGATAATGATATTATGAACAACCTTTTGTGGCCAATATTTTCTCTAGTACTAGACATCCACACACTAGCATACATGCTCCATCCTACAGCCCGAAACAAAGTTGAAAATAGAAGACCCAAACACCAGCTCTCATGGCTTCAAAAATGTTAGCATGCCAACTCAACAGGGGAACGTAACAACAAAAAACTATTATTTAATTGCTCAATCAAGTTTACACAAATCCAGTGACTCTAAATTAGTAATACCCTCATATTGGTTGGATTATGTTAATTTACTAAGTAATACCAAGTACAAAACTGAAGAAAAACCTGACATTGTTATCCTCATCTGTCCTTGATTCATTAGCAGCATAATCAGTTCAACTGCAATGAATAACAAAAACCTAGGCTTTACAATGTCATGAGAATTATTTTCCACCATATTAACCTTCCTTATTAGGATCTAATTATAACCCCAAGAAAAAAGCTCCAAAATAAACTACACTGTACATAATGCAATCTGGTCCTATTCAACAATAACTCCTATCACCTCCACATTACAGTTATACACACAGCTCACTTCACTCTCCACATAGATACATCAAAATCAAAATTTCTCCAACCCCTTCTCTAGCAATACACACTCAAGAAAACATCAAACATATACCATTCATCATAGGCAGAATTAACATACTAAAACTCAAAACAAAACATTAATCTCTAAATTACATAGATAACTAATAACCTAGTTGAGTCCAGATACCATAACATGTAAAATTCAATAAATTTCTTCTCGAATCGACTTTGGGTACCCCTGATACTCCAATTTCATCGACAAGGTAGCAGTAATCGCTCTAAACTTCAACCTCAAAGCATCCATAATTCCTGAACACCCTCATCCTCCGGGTCCAAAATGGGATACTTTTCGATCAACTCTTCCATCTGTTTCATACTCTTTTGAATTCTGGATGAAAAGCAATTTGGGTCCAACCCCATTGCAGAGTTCCATACTCAAGAATGCCTCGGTAGAATCCCAGTTCTTCTCCGACCTCGAAGCCGACTTTGAGACCCACTTCTCGGCCTTCTTCCTTGCCTGAGATAAGACCCTCCTTGTATCCGTCGTGTGGCCTTCTTGGTAATGGATTTGTTCGAGGTTTAGAGATGAATCGAAGATGTCGTCGATGTTGTTATTGGGGTTGGGGTGAAGAGTTTGAGGTTGGGATGAAGATGACGACATGGCTGTGGGGAGTTTTGTGTGGCGTGGGAGGAAGAGAAAGGTTAGAAGAAAAGTGTTTCGTGGTTCAGATGTTGCCAAATGGAATGAATGCAAAAGGGCATTTCAACCTTTGACCTATCTGAATTGGAATCCAAAATACCGTTTAGGATTTATTTGGGTGTTGGATATGAATAGCCGGATTGAGTTCTGATCCAAATCAACAACTCACTTATGCTAGTTTTGTTTTCGGGCAAATGTCGAGATGATACCTCTTATAATCTAAAATGAATAAATTAGAAGAAAACTATTATCAATGTGGTACGTGTTCACCTGCAATTTGTGTTCATGAGGAGCACATTGAGACGAGTTTAGTCCTGCATCGGGATACGCCATAGGTGATGGGGTATCCTTGGATTATATGAGATCATGTTAGCATTTTGGGGTTGGAAATCAAGCTTGTGACGAGTAGTATCGACCCATACACTCAACAGGCTAATCTTTTAGGTTGGAAACAAGCCAATGATAGTATGCTACCTTGAAACTCTACAAATCAGGATTTTGAAAGATTTTTGGTCCTATGGGTTGGAAACCAATTACAATATGCTACATTGATACTCTACAAATCAGGGTTTTGACTATCAAAGATGGTGGTGGATGGGTTTTGACCATCAAAGATGGTGGTTGACAAGTTTTGACTTTCAGAAATGGTGGTGACGGACTTGTCGGTCTTTACTATCAGTGATGGCCACTGGTGTGAAAAAGTCAATCACTTGAGACCTCTTTCACCTATGGGTGTCAAGTACTATTTTCTTTGCACACCCGTGTGGTAAGTCACTCGAATTTCATCGAGGGGTGCCAAGCATGGTGATAAAATGTTAGACACAAAGAAAATGATTTGTGTGTATTGTGTTATCTTTTTCATTCACAATCACCTGTTTATATACAAACTAATTCAGAGAATATTGTGAGAATATTCACAATATAATCTGTTAATTTCCTTAAAACTATTATACAATATTGACTCTATAAGCAACTTTCCTAATACAAATATTCCCAATCAATCAGGATATTCGTAATATATTCTCAATACCCCCTTCAAGTTGGTGCATGGAGATCTCGTATGCCCAACTTGCGAAGTAGATACTCATATTGTCGTTTGCCCCAATGCTTTTGTGAAAATGTCAGCGAGTTGCTCATTGGATGGGACAAATGTGGGATTGATATGTCCAGCAACAATTTCATCACGGACAAAGTGACAATCGACCTCAATATGTTTTGTCCGTTCATGAAAAAACAGGATTTTGAGATATATGGAGAGCCGCCTGACTATCACAATGAAGAGACATAGGACGTGTGTGAGGCATCCCGAGGCTAGCTAAAATAGCTTTAAGCCATTTCAACTCACATGTAGTCATAGCCATAGACCTATATTCCGCCTCTGCGGAGGAGCGAGATACTGTATGTTGCTTCTTTGTCTTCCAAGATACCGGCGAGTTCCCAAGGAACACCAACCAACCAGTGAGGGACCGCCGAGTCAAAGGGCATCCGGCCCAATCAGCGTCACACCACCCATGTAACTGCAAGTCACACTTACTACTCAATGTATAACTTGACCTGGATTACCTTTAAGTACCGAACCACCCGCAAAGCAGCTTCCCATTGGTCCGCCCGAGGATGTTGCATAAATTGAGATAAAACATGAACACTATAAGATAATTCGGGTCGAGTGAAACACAAATAAATTAGCCGTCCCACCAAGCGACGGTAAGGCTCCGGGTCAGCGAGCTCTGGACTCTTGGACAAGGCGAGTCGATGATTCTGTTCCAATGGCACCGCCGCGGGCCTTGCCCCTAGCAATCCGGCCTCAGAGATGATATCTAGCGCGTATTTGCGTTGACAAAAGCACAAACCCATCTGGTCCGCGTGCCACTTCAACCCCCAAGAAATACTTTAAAGGACCCAGATCTTTCATATGGAAACAAACACTGAGGTAACCCTTGAATTTCTGTATATCCCCCGGATTACGCCCAGAGATGAAGGTCGTCGACATAGACAATTTAGGATTTATTTTGGGTGTTGGATATGAATAGCCGGATTGAGTTCTGAGTCAAATCACAAACTCACTTATGCTAGTTTTGTTTTCGGGCAAATGTCGAGATGATACCTCTTATAATCTAAAATGAATAAATTAGAAGAAAACTTATTATCAATGTGGTACGTGTTCACCTGCAATTTGTGGTTCATGAGGAGCACATTGAGACGAATTTAGTCCTGCATCGGATACGCCATAAGTGATGGGGTGATCCTTGGATTATATGAGATCATGTTAGCATTTTGGGTTGGAAATCAAGCTTGTGACGAGTAGGTATCGACCCATACACTCAACAGGCTAATCTTTTAGGTTGGAAACAAGCCCATGATAGTATGCTACCTTGAAACTCTACAAATCAGGATTTTGAAAGATTTTTGGTCCTATGGTTGGAAACCAATTACAATATGCTACATTGATACTCTACAAATCAGGGTTTTGACTATCAAAGATGGTGGTGGATGGGTTTTGACCATCAAAGATGGTGGTTGACAAGTTTTGACTTTCAGAAATGGTGGTGACGGACTTGTCGGTCTTTACTATCAGTGATGGCCCACTGGTGTGAAAAAGTCAATCACTTGAGATCTCTTTCACCTATGGGTGTCAATACTATTTTCTTTGCACACCGTGTGGTAAGTCACTCGAATTTCATCGAGGGGTGCCAAGCATTGGTGATAAAATGTTAGACACAAAGAAAATGATTTGTGTGTATTGTGTTATCTTTTTCATTCACAATCACCTGTTTATATACAAACTAATTCAGAGAATATTGTGAGAATATTCACAATATAATCTGTTAATTTCCTTAAAACTATTATACAATATTGACTCTATAAGCAACTTTCCTAATACAAATATTCCCAATCAATCAGGATATTCGTAATATATTCTCAATACCCCCCTTCAAGTTGGTGCATGGAGATCTCGTATGCCCAACTTGCGAAGTAGATACTCATATTGTCGTTTGCCCAATGCTTTTGTGAAAATGTCAGCGAGTTGCTCATTGGATGGGACAAATGTGGGATTGATATGTCCAGCAACAATTTCATCACGGACAAAGTGACAATCGACCTCAATATGTTTTGTCCGTTCATGAAAAACAGGATTTTGAGATATATGGAGAGCCGCCTGACTATCACAATGAAGAGACATAGGACGTGTGTGAGGCATCCCGAGGCTAGCTAAAATAGCTTTAAGCCATTTCAACTCACATGTAGTCATAGCCATAGACCTATATTCCGCCTCTGCGGAGGAGCGAGATACTGTATGTTGCTTCTTTGTCTTCCAAGATACCGGCGAGTTCCCAAGGAACACCAACCAACCAGTGAGGGACCGCCGAGTCAAAGGGCATCCGGCTCAATCAGCGTCACACCACCCATGTAACTGCAAGTCACACTTACTACTCAAATGTATAACTTGACCTGGATTACCTTTTAAGTACCGAACCACCCGCAAAGCAGCTTCCCATTGGTCCGCCCGAGGATGTTGCATAAATTGAGATAAAACATGAACACTATAAGATAATTCGGGTCGAGTGAAACACAAATAAATTAGCCGTCCCACCAAGCGACGGTAAGGCTCCGGGTCAGCGAGCTCTGGACTCTTGGACAAGGCGAGTCGATGATTCTGTTCCAATGGCACCGCCGCGGGCCTTGCCCCTAGCAATCCGGCCTCAGAGATGATATCTAGCGCGTATTTGCGTTGACAAAGCACAAACCCATCTGGTCCGCGTGCCACTTCAACCCCCAAGAAATACTTTAAAGGACCCAGATCTTTCATATGGAAACAAACACTGAGGTAACCCTTGAATTTCTGTATATCCCCGGATTACGCCCAGAGATGATAAGGTCGTCGACATAGACAAGAACACTGAGCTGAACCGCACCTCTTTGTAGAGTAAACAAAGAATAATCTGAATAAGATTGCCGAAAACCATAATTCTTCAAAGCAGTCGACAGTTTAGCAAACCAGCAGCGGGGTGCCTGCTTCAGCCCGTATAATGATTTCCTAAGCTTGCACACCTTTCCAGAAGTCCCCACCTGAAAACCGGGTGGTAATTTCATGTATACCTCCTCCGCAAGATCACCATGTAGAAATGCATTATGAACATCCATCTGATGGACTTCCCAATTCTTGGCAGCCGCAACGGCAAGAAAAACCCGTACTGTAACCATTTTAGCTACTGGAGCAAAAGTCTCTGTATAATCAACTCCTTCAATTTGATGATTCCCAAGAATAACCAGCCGAGCCTTCAATCGCTCAATGGTACCATCAGAGTGATACTTGATTTTGTATACCCACTTGCATCCGAGAGCTTTCTTTCTTGGTGGCAATTCTGTTACAACCCAGGTTTCATTAATCTCAAGAGCCTCAATTTCTCGTCGCATGGCATCCCTCCAGCGGCTGTCTTTCACGGCCTCAGAATAGCACACAGGTTCCCGATTTGTTGTCAAGGCTGCAAGAAAATGTCTATGTCGCATAGAAAATTATCACAATTCACATAATGTGCTATGGGATAGGGTGTACCTGAGGAATGCCGTGGTACGGGTGAAGGAGGTACGGATGGACTCATTTTCCGAATGGTATGAGTAACATAATCACGGAGTCGTATCGAGGCTTGTCTTCTGCGTTGACCCCTGCCCAACACATCTTCCTGACTTGTGTCCGGGTTGTCCTCCTGGGTCGCACAAACCGGCTGCCCTGCAGCCTCATCCGGCTGTACAAACGCCTCGACACCAGCATTTGCTCCATCCTCGGCACACACCGACTGCCCAGCTGCCCTATTTGGCTGAACAAACTCCTCGGCACTAGCTGACTGCCCAGCAGTCCTATCTGGCTGTACACACTCATCGGCACCCCCCTCAAAACAGGTGTAGATGTCTCCTCAAAGTCCTCTTGAACCGCCTCGATATTAGGCAGACCATCGTGTTCTAAATTAAAATTATCTGCAAAGGGAAAAACTCCTTCCGAGAATACAACATTACGAGAAACAAAGAAATTTTGTTTCTCCAAGTCATACAAACGCCACCCTTTTTTCCATAAGGGTACCCAACAAAGACGCACCTTCGACTTCTACTGGCAAACTTATCCCCGTCTGCACATGCGCATAACACAAGGACCCCAAAATGCGCAAGTGATCGTAAGTTGGTGTGCTACCATACAAGACACTATAAGGTGTTTTCCCATTCAAAACCAAGGAGGGAGTCCTATTTATCAAGTATCCAGCCGTCAAGACACATTCTCCCCAAAATTCAATAGGAAGAGAGCCCTGAAAACGCAGCGCCCGAGCTACGTTCAAAATATGTTGGTGTTTCCGTTCAACCCGCCCATTTTGTTGAGGTGTTCCCACACAGGACGTTTGAAAAACAATCCCATGATCAAGAAAATATTGTCGCAGGCAAGTGAATTCAGTGCCGTTATCACTCCTCAAAATTTTTACCTCTTTATCAAATTGTCTCTTAACCATCGAGAAAAACATTTGAAGAGTACGGGAGACCTCTTTCTTATCAACAAGTAAATAAATCCATACAGCACGGGAAAAATCATCAACAATGGTCAAAAATAAGAAGCACCACAGGAAGAAGTTGTTCGATAAGGTCCCCATAAATCAGTGTGAATAAGTTCAAAAATAGTCGAAGCTTTATGTTCACTAACAGGAAACTTATCTCTACTTTGCTTTGCCCTCTGGCAGACGTCACAGTTTTTATTCAAGCGATTTTTCTTTTCACTAAAACTGACGTCGGGAACTAACTTTGTTACCTGTAGAGATGGATGACCCAGTCGCTGGTGCCATAGATCAAGAGACACCACACTATTGGCCTTTATTGCGTGAACCTGTGGCAGCCCCCGGAAGTAATAGAGTCCATCGCGTCGTTCACCCGCACCAATCAGCATCTTCGAAGTGCGGTCCTGTATAACACACAGATCATTAGTGAATTGGACAAAACAGTTATAATGATCAGTCAATTGCGACACAGAAATTAAATTGCAAGTTAGCCCTGGCACATAAAGAACATTTTGCAAACAGAAATTTCTGTCAAGAAGGATCGTCCCCTCCTTAGTGGCGATAGCGCTACTCCCATCTGGCAATCCCACGGGACATTGAGCAATCTCCCTTAAGTCACGGAGATCCCCGATCGTGCCAGTCATGTGATTCGAAGCTCCCGTGTCAATAATCCAAGGCGTACCAATCATCTTATCGGTCGTTGCGGATTTTGACCCACCCAGCATCTGAAGAAGTGTCTGCCACTGGGTGGTATTCAGCCCAGGCAGTGGAGATGCATTTGTCTCAGTCACTCCTGCCTCAGAAGAACCTATCTGAGCAGTGTTGGCACTGCCAGCCATGAGCGATGTTCAAAGAGAAATCTCGAACCGCAGTAGAAAGAATCAAACCTGTATTCACGACAGCCGCAGAAGATAAACTCTACCTTTTTTTTTTTTTTTTTTTTTCTCGTTTCTTTTCTTTTCTTTTTTGTTCTGTTCTTTCTTTTACTTATGCATTACAGAGAAACAGAGAAACAAAACAAACAAAGGATCTTCCTCTCGGTGCGATCTCTTCTCACTGGTTCTTCTCTTCTGCTGCTTCTTCGACAGAGGAAGGAGTCTGTGGATCTTCCTCTCGGTGCGATGGCGACGATTCTCTGGAGCTTCGATCAGGATCGATCAGATTGGGAGATCGTGAAGCAGAGACAGAGGATCGATCAGATTGGGATCGATCAGATCGTGAAGCAGAGACAGAGGATCGATCAGATCGTGAAGCGGTTGGGAGATCGTGAAGCAGAGACAGAGAATCGATTGGGATCGATTAGGTTCCTGACTGGTACATTTCCTCCCTTTTTATATCTTTGCTCTGATACCATGATAAAATGTTAGACACAAAGAAAATGATTGTGTGTATTGTGTTATCTTTTTCATTCACAATCACCTGTTTATATACAAACTAATTCAGAGAATATTGTGAGAATATTCACAATATAATCTGCTAATTTCCTTAAAACTATTATACAATATTGACTCTATAAGCAACTTTCCTAATACAAATATTCCCAATCAATCAGGATATTCGTAATATATTCTCAATAATTGGAACAATTTTGTCTTCACATGTCGTGAAATTAGTCACCACCCCATCACATGAGGGGGCGAGGGGTGAAACCCAAAACTATCAAACTTATCATGTATAATAGAAAAATTAAAGGTTCAATTGCAGTGACCCTTCTTTAAAACTAAAAACTAATAATATATAAATTTATCGCAAGTACACGGTTGTCTATTGAGTTAGAAATTAGCAAGTGTCAGTCGAATTCCACAAGGAGGGCTAACTTGAAGAGCACTTGAAGAATAAGAACGAATGTAAATCTAGTTTAAGATGGAACCTTGAAAGAGAAATTCTTGGGCCTTCAGGTATCACCACCATGGATTGATGACACCCTTGTCACACTTTTGGTTGGTATTTAAATCAAACTTAAGATAATTCTCGGCTTATCTTAGGGTGGAAAATACAACTTTATAGCATTTTAACATCAAGCCAAAAACATCTTCTAATCTAAACATACAAGCATGGTATTAAACCACTCATATTAAAATGATATACTAAGGATCTAATCTACCATATTTTGATATTCACACATCATGCTAGACTCGGAAGTCAATAGCCTCAAAATCTATAAGAGTAGAGGTTATTTGAGGTTAAGTGGCTTATGAGTCTTAAATCAAGATAATCATAATGACTTAAATAAGGGGCTTATTAGAACAATATATAACTAACACTGTAGTTTAGACTTGTTAATGATGAAAATAAAAACAAGTGATGTATCCATATGATGAAATACAAGACTTTCTAACTTTTTCATTAATGAGGTTAAACAAAAGTCATTAAACAAAACTAAGATTACATAAGTTCTAAATACGTGAGATGTGAATACAACCAATCAAAGGTGATCTAATTGGGGTCATCCTCCTTTAGAGCTCTCTCACACCCTAAGGTGAATGTTAGTCACTCATGATAGACCCTTGGCCACTCATGGTTATAAACATGAACATAAAATATAAAATAATAATAATAATAATACAAGTAACTAAAACTTACAACAGTACTCCAAGGCTTTCAATCTCTAACTTCAACTTTCTTCTTCTCCAAATTATGATCAGGTATCTCCAAACAAAGGGTTATTTAACGGGGTGAAGATAGATACTCTGACAGAAAGTTTATGGGTTATTGTAAAATGGTATATGGATAGTTGTGATAGTTTCTTGCATGCATCTATAGAAGCACAAACACTGAATATGAGTTTCTAATGTATATGGTTGAGCAATTCTAGCTGGCCTGGGAAAAATTGGTTTGGTTTGTGCCTGGGGGGCGAAAATACATCCCCCCCTCTTTAAACACACTTTCCAAAAAGGTGTTTAAAGAGGGGGGGCAAAAATGTATTTTCGCCCCCCCCCCCCCCCCGGCACAAACTAGGCTGGTTTTTCCTAGGCCAGCTAGAATTTCTGTATATGGTTAATGTCTGTAGTGTTGAATGACTTCATGCAACTATTGTTTATATGTTGCATGGTTTTTGAGTTCACGTAGGACGAATTACACTAAAAAATGATTATAACTTTTTTGCATTCAAACTTTCTTTTACAATATCATAAAGATCATCAAACTCTATTTGAATGTTAATTTTATCACCAAATTTCTTTGTGCTATTAGGACAATTTTTAACCCAATGAACCGACTTCTACACATTTGAAGCATTCATTGTTGGCTATGGGACTTTTACCCTTCCTCGAGCTTGAGTTTCCTTCATCGTCATTGGTGGCAGCATCAAGCTAGCGAAAACCTTTGCACCCACTTCGAGTACAATGCAAGAATAGCCTATTCAAATTTTGGTTGGTATGTGATGTCCATAGCCTAAGGATGCTATCACACAAAAAACTTGTGTACATTAGAGGGCATGATTCAGTAGCGTGACTTGAACAAGCACAAATTTGACATAAAACAATACTACACCAAATGGGCACTTTTGTAACAACTCTCAAAACGGTATCACTTTTGAGATGTTACAATTCACCAAATAATTTCAAGTCAAAACTAAATTTAGTCAAAAAAATGAAAAACAATAACAAAAAAAAATGATGCAATAAGTTGGATCACATGAATAGTATCACCTTTATAACCATACTCTTCGTGGTGATACAATTATTGTATCATTTTATTTGTGAAAATGTGTAAAATTGTTAGGTGGATTGTTACACTTCAAAAGTAATACTGTTTTGGGGGTTGTTACAAAATGCCAATTTGGTGTAGTGCAAGTGAAGCGCACTACAAAATAACCACCAAAACATTAGTTAGGTTAATATATATTTTTGAACATAAGTACCCAGTTATAATTAAAGTGCAAACCAGAGGTAGATGATGACCATTTTAACTTCATGATCAGAGAAAAATGGAAATATCAGGGCAAAAAACTTCCTAAATCTCACGATACAAACCTTTGTACAAAAAACCTCTCATTTCCACCTCCCATTTTGATTGAATTTCAGTTAGGGCCTGAGAAAATTGATTCTTGAGCTTCCTCACCAACACCACCACGAGAAAGTCGTGTTTCGAATTGAGAATTTGTAAAACCTTTCGAATATGTATTACCAAAGAATCAAACAACCCTATCAATTTATAGTAAACCAAACAATAGCTAACAACTATATGGTCAGTGAATTTTCATACATACAACGACTACATTGGGGTAGGGGTGGGCATCTCATCTCGCGATTCTGATTCCGTTCTGTCCTATCCCATCTCAATTGTTTTGGGTTTTATTGGGATTTACCGGTCCCATCCAGTCCCGATCTAGAGTGGAATGGGATTGTAATGAAAATTTTCAATCCCACCCATCTCGTCCCGAACTGATTTTTAAATATTTATTATTAATTTTAATATATATATATATGAGTGTAATTCTTTCTTGATCATATTATGAGATACATATTGATCATTTGAGATACATATTCACTCTATGATAATATAAACATTTTAAGATACATATTGATCATTTGATTGTATCACCAATTAGGGGGTGGGTATCCCATTTCACGATCCCGATCTCGTCCCGATTTTTTTGGGTCCTATTAGGATTGATTAATCTCATCTTGGTCCCGTCTTGTCCGATCTAGAGTGGGATGGGATCGAGATGGAAATTTCCAATCCCGTTCATTCCGTCCTGAATCGATTTTTTAATATTTAATATGAAACATGTAGTATGAAACTATGAAACTATTTGTTGACATGACTTTTATTTGTTGTTTTATTTATTGACATGACTATTTTATTCTCACAAGTTTCCGTACGACTCACCTAGATAATGAATCTAACTCAACACCTTTACTCTCTTTTTTTTCTCTTCCTAACTTTTGACAACAACAATGTGTGCTACTCGTAATTTTTAAATGACAAACTCGTTGATCATTTTCCTTAGCAGTATATAAAAATTGGCTATTTTCAATAGTGGTTCTAAAAAAAAGGAGTAAAAGCTAATGAAATCGAAAAATAATAATCAATAGTTTAAAGTTATATAGTTGTTCTTAGATATAGTTGTTCTTAGATATAGTTGTTCTTAGAGTTGTGTGTTTGGTAAATCCAAAATTTTCAATCTTGTATATTAGTTTTTCAATCCAAAATTTAGTATATGTTCATCATGTCCCGTTCCGAACCCGTTTGGGATGGGACGAGGTCAGGATGATGTCTATCTCGTCCCGTGCCGATCCCGAACAAACGTGATTGGGATAGGAATGAGGTCTATCTCGTCCCGTGCCCACCTCTATCACCAATATATTATCTCTTTTTCATACTTTTCCATACCTTTTCTAGTATTTATTCCATAATATTTTACATGTTGTATTGCTTATTCGGTTGTAATTATGAATTTTATCTTGGAGTATTTATTTATTTGGCACATTATTAAAAAGCGCAATGTCTGGCTCTTATTTTTAATGGTCTCTGCAAGTTAACTATACGAAATATTCAGCAAATTGGTATCCGTAACTTGTACAAATCAACACATGTTTGGCATATTTATAGCAAATTTTTTATTGGCCACTGATCCCATCTTGTACTGAATCCGCTTGGGATGGGATGAGGTCGGGATGAGTCTATCCCATCCGATCCCGAATGAACGAGATGTGATAGGGATGAGGTATATCCGTCCCTTCCTGTTCCATGCCCACCCTTACATTGGGAATTGAAGAGGAATTAATGATAGATGTGCAAGATGGTAATTTTCAATGAATGAGTTTCCTTCGTTTGAGTTTATTGGAAAGACAACGACTACCTCGTACCACCATATCATCTCTCTCACACCACCATTGAATTTTTTTTTTTACTTTCTCACACCACCTATATAAACAAAAATCATCCATTTTTTTCCTCACCATTTAAATCGACAAGACAATGGTTCTTCCTCCCCCATTCGAACTCTCCTCTTCCAAATCTCTTCCCACATTCAAATCTCTTGCAAAACTCCTCCCTCTCCTCGAAAACTCTCAAACTAAAACTCAATAAATATTCATAACTTAACATAACAACCCAAACTCAACAAAAAAATGAAAAACAGGGTAACTTTCAAACCAATTTAAAACCTCAATTGAGATTGATTCTCAAGCTCATCAAAACACAAAATTGTAGTACTCTGAGCTATCTAATAAACACAACTTGAATCACTTGAAAATAATTTGAAATGAGCAAGTTATGGTCATTTTACTAAAGTCGCGCAAATCTGTCCGAAAATGAAAACGAGATAGTGTTTCTGACTTTCGACAAATTTATGTGCTCGATCGAGACCGATTATGAAGTTGGTCAAAACAAAAAAGTTATAGTACTCTAAGTTATCTAATGAACACAACTTGAAAATATTTGAACAAGTTATGGTCATTTAAGAAAAGTCGCTCAAAACTGAAAAATAAAATTGTTCGCAGAGTGCACTGCAAGGGATATCTCGCAGTGCACAATGCGAACAATTTTTTTTTCTGTGCGCAGTGTGCACTGCGAGGTATCCCAGTTACCTGTGCAATACCTCGCAGTGCACACTGCGAACATTATTTTTTTCCTATTTTGCGCAACTTTACTAAAATGACCATAACTTGCTCATTTCAAGACATTTTTAAGTGATTCAAGTTGTGTTTATTAGATAACTGAGAGTACTACAACTTTTATGTTTTGACTAACTTCAGAATCAGTCTCAATCAAACACATAAGTTGGTCGAAAGTTAGAACCACTATCCCGTTTTCATTTTTCGGACAGATTTGCGCGACATTAGTAAAATGTCCATAACTTGTCATTTCAAACAATTTCAAGTGATTCAAGTTGTGTTTATTGGATAACTCAGAGTACTACAAATTTCGTGTTTTGATGAGCTTGAAAATCAGTCTCAATTGAGGGTTTAAATTAGTTCGAAAATTATCCTGTTTTTGTTTTGAGTTTGTCTCTTATGTTAAGTTATGCATATTTTTAAGTTTAAGTTTAAGAATTTACTTTAAAGGGATTTTGATAGTTTTTTTTAGGGAGAGAGAGAAAATTTGTAAGAGATTTGAGTGTGGGGAGTGATTTGGTAGATGAGATTTCGAACGGGACAGAAAAATGGTTATGGAAAAAAAAATGAATAGTTTTGATTTATACAGGTAGCGTGAGAAAGTCGTTGCCGATTGAAAATTATTCACTGTCTCCTCCGAGCGAATCGTCTCCTCTGACGACTGCAACTTCGTCCTCAACCATGCAGTCCAATTGAGAGTGTTATTAGCATCTCAGCCTATTTTTATAGTTTGTTTAAGACATAACCCTTCTTCTTCTTCTTCTTCTTCTGTTGATGCCATAGATATTGTTTGAATTGAGAATTGAGCAAAACAATTGCGAGATGTCTCAACATCTCTAACTTTTTTTTTCTTGTCTCGCTCAGTCTTGATTGCATTTTGCGCTATACTAGTTATACTCCATTTGTTACTCGATTTCCTTCACCATTAGTCTGAAAGGCTTTCATTGTGATGCTTACATTCCATTTGTTTGACGAAATTCCTAAACGAGCGCGACATCTACTT